>OY293303.1:68687544-68710275 GCA_958502075.1 Orchestes rusci
AACCGAAAACTATAAACAACTGCTGAGGAAGAATAAAAGAGATAAACTGAGGGAGAAAATAAGACAATCCAGGAATTCCGGAAAAGTCAGTAATACCGCCAGTCTTTCAGTTGGTGATGCCATGACTACAGGTTGGTTTTCCCATCATTATTATTTATCATACCCATACCTGTCTGAGCAGAAATCAGTTTTCTCAATGATTTTGAATAATCTCAAATTTTACATTTGGCATGAATAATCGAACTACATATTCTATTCCTAATTTATATTTTTGATCAAACTGTGTCAAAACTCAAAAGTAATTATTGTAAAACTAACACAGATTTTTGCAAAATCTTGTTCTTCTGGAGTTGTGAGGGATCAAAATTGTCTTCATTTCAAACTCTTATAATTAGGCGCTGTCATTTCTTATGAAAGTATTTATATTCTATTTTTATACAAATTGATTGAAATTACCTCGAAACCATGTCCGTCGTAACGTAGATGTTCAAATTTAATGTAAAAGAGAATCATTTCAGTCTATGTAGTTCATTCGAAGGCACTACCCCCACTTATTGAGTTTTGAAAATACAACTAAGATTGCAATACATTGGAAAAAACAAAATTGTTCAATAAAGTCTTGTTGTCTTTCTAATAAAAGTTTATGTATTATTTAAAATTTATTGGACAGAAGTTGGATCTTTTTGATTGTTTGTACTCCGATTTGACGTGTTTTTTTATTTTGTTTTCTAACGTTACCAAAAAAAAACGCTGATTAGAATTCACAAAATATCATAGGGTTCCGGTATCCTTCCCAATTAGTGCAAGTTACCCAGGTTTATATGTCCATGTCAGTAGCCGCCCTGGATTCAGTGATACGCTAGGCTGAACATCCATGGAATGAGCCCCCAGCTCACCCGGTTGCATATTTACAGATGCTAGCGTGTATTGACACCAGGGTGTTGAAATCAGCTAGGCTTTGGAAAAAACATTCATCTACAAATACTAGCCGATTTGGACACTCCGACTAAAGTGTTGAAACCAGTGCGTTTTCGTAGTGGCATGTTGTGGGTAGTGGGTATAATACAGAATTCTCATAATACCCATACACAACACATGAATTATGATTTACAATAATAATTTGAATGTTAACCTGTTGCTAACCAACGAACTGGTACGCTGGGCAAGAGAGCGTACCTTTTTACTCGGGCAGGAGCAGCCATATGGGCAGGAGCGTTACTTTCTAAACGATATTAAGGAGAACATCCACCGGCTATGCTGGGCAGGACCGTTACTTTTTAAACGATATTTAAGAGAACATCCACCGGCTTCACTGGGCAGGAGCGTCACTTCTTAAACGATATTTAAGAGAACATCCACCGGCTACGCTGGGAGGAATAACTTGACACAAAACAACCGTAGCATCTGTAAATATGTATCCACTACGAAAGCTCACTGGTTTCATCACTCTAGGTGACTCTAAGTCTTGGGTTTGTTGATATTTTTATGTATTATTTAGCTATAGCAAATTTACAAGTAATAGATTGAAAAAGTTCAGGAATATCAAATATAAATACTCAAAAAGTTAACTAACTAAAGAATTAGGTTTGTGATTTGCATTCCAGACCCGGGAGACTAGTCCCAGTCCATACTGATTTCACTAGGTAGCATTTTTACGGTTGCGTTGTTTATCCAAACGAGTGGGACTTGTTTCTTCAGGCAAAAATCTTATTTCATTGTTGAGTAATCCAATTGATATGCGGTTTGTTCGTTTGTTGTATTTTTGATCTTCCATTATTCGAACGGTTTCATTTCCTTTATAAATAAGCCTCCTCTGAATACTGATAAATACAGTTTGTTTGGAATGTTTCTATATTGTTGACGTGATATAGTAACAGTTTAAACTGATAAGATAAAGATGAGCAAATATCATTGTGTTTTATTTAAGCAGTTTTTAAATGTCCATGTGTTTGTCTATCAGCGTTCTAGCCTCAGAAAACATTGTCTAATCATCTGCATATCAAGTTTCAAGGAGCACTAATTCACACAATCGTAACTTTTGGGAATGAATCTCAAAGGTGAAGGGGTCGAAATAGGGTCAAATGGTGGTTTGTTGACATGAAAAAAAGTATGTTGAGAGAGAGACTCTTCGTCAGCGGGTTGTCCGAATTGGTAAAAAATACGAAGCTGACTTAGAATCCACCGCCGCCCACTCAATTAACAATGCTTAAAGATCATGGGTGCCACAAATTTGAGTGTTATTGTGAAGTTTTCAGGAAGTACATAATTTTTGCCCCTCTTTCAAATGGTGCTGCCATTTTTATCAAAAGTTACAGAGAAAAAAGTTTCATCTTTGAATCTTGTTTTAAACGTGACTGGCGCAAAATTTTTTGAAAAAAATCACAAGGACACATAAACTGACAAATGGATTGGAGTTTTCGAATGCACGATTACTTCTTTCATAACTAATGCAGGAACAAAGTTTTAGCAAATATTAGGCAGTTGCTTTAAATTTTGGTCACCATTGTAAATATGGAAATTGAAAAAAATATTGGAAATAATAATAATAAATGATGATTAAAAATAGTGATCGACCGATACCGATATATCGGTTATCATCGTTGTCCAAAACCTCACTATGGTCCTCAGACCTTATATTCCAACATTTTCAAAAAAAGAATCAATTACGTAAATGAGTTTTTTACATGGGTAACTAACAAAACAGCAAAACAAAATTCAAAATGTTTTTTTTTCCAAAGTTCGCTTTGAAGTTTTATCTTGAGTTGCGCAACAAACTATTCAAGTTTACAAAATTCAAATATTTAAATTAAAGGCACGAAACATAATTTGCCCACAATACATATTATTCTCAGATTAATAAACAAGAACAGATGGAACTACAAACGTTTTGTTGTGATGCCATCATCGGTTATAAACAACACGCCCCCAAGTCGTTCGATACATTTTCCTAAATCCTGAATGATCTATCCTTGCTATGTACATCCGATTGAACAGAAAACGCTGAGGAATGCTAATCAATGAAATGCACAGCGCTCGTATTCGAAATAATAAGACTGGTGGGTAGCGCATTGGAGAAACGGCTGAGAAAAGCATAGTTGCCATACTACGTAGATTTTCAAAAATGTCTCGAATTGATCAATCCAGTGAAAAGTGTAATATGTCGAAGATTTCTGTAAAAACACAGTTATCTATAAAATCTGTTGAACTTATCATGCGCACTTCCCTTTAAAATGATTTCGTTATCCACAAACGCCGTCTGAAAATATACAGGGTGTTTCATTAATATTGCGAAAAAATTCAGGAAGCGTTTTCACACTTGAAAATAAGAAGAAAACTTCCTATAAACATGTGTCCGGAAATGATTCATTACAGAGCTACAGAGTGTTCAAGTTTTAATTTAATTTTTGTTTGTTTTCTAAATAGTATTTGCACTAATGTCGATCTTTTGATGAAAATTGGTGTTTAAGGGGTTTTTATCATGCGAAATTCGAATTTGATCTTAGTATGGCTCTAACTTGTAGAGGGCGCTACCTACACTAAGTTTTCCTATTAGTATCAGCTGTAACTTTTTTGGACGTGCCTGTATTATATTTTTAAGTCAAAAATCAGATTTCTTGATCATTTTTACGCAGAAATAGTAAATTTGTTAAAAGTCGCTGAGTGCAACCATTCTCGAGATATTTGGATTTGAAATAAAAAATACATATGATTTTGTGATTATGGTCAAGCAAAGTCCTGCATGTTTTTGAGAAAAAAAATTAGGGTGAGTCTCCCTTGTCAAAAATAAGAAAAAAACTTCCTATAAACATGGGTCCGGAAATGCTCCGTTACAAACCTACAGGGTTTTTTATTTTTCCCATTTTTTATATTTTTTATAATATTTCAATAAAGTTGTTGTTAACATCACTCATCAGTTGAATTTAATTTTTTAACTAAAAATATGTAGCAATCATACGAAATATTCTATGACTTAAACTCCGCCATTATTTCCTAATCAGATGTATTTATTAATTCAAATCCGAATATCTCGAGAATGGTTGCCTGTAGCGACTTTTAACAAATTTACTTTTCCGCGTCGAAAATACAAATAAATCTGTTCTGTTGCTTAAAAATGTTATAGAGGTACGTCCAAAAAAGTTTTATCAAAATATTGCTCCAAATATTATGAAGAAAAAACAAAAATAAAAATGAAACACTCTGTAGCTCTGTAATGAAGTATTTCCGGATACGTGTTAATAGGAAGTTTTCTTTTTATTTTTAGGCAGGGAAACTCATACTGAAGTTTTTCGCAATAATAATGAAACACCCTGTATAATATAGCTGGCATCGTCGCATTCCTCGCTCATATTCTCAGCTGTAAGCGGACAGTGGGACGGCAGACATGAAAAAATGGCAGATAATACAAAAATAACAAAATAAGTTTGCTTTCGCAGCTACATTTTTATTTTCATTTGCCGCAAGGGTGACAGCTAAGTACATGGCTTAAAAATTGTCATTTTTTTGAGTTTTTGATACCATTTATAACATTTTTTGAACGGACTCTTATTCTTGTTCAAGTAATGTTCTTATACTTCAAGCTTTTCTTTTGATTTGGTTTATGTTTTGAAAATAGATAGGTATATCATTTAAAGAAATGAAAATTAAATATTCAATTTTGTCAAGAATATTTCAAGGTGAATCCAGCAATATTATATCCATGTGTGCTACTCTGTAAAGTGTGCTTTGGTATTTTGAGGAGAAAAAAGTCATGTTTTTTCTGCATCATTGAGATTTATTGTGAAGGTTTAACGTCTTTCCCCTTTTTTTTGTATGTAGCTTGAACCAAATTAACCCAATCAATCTTGTCAATTTTATGAACCGCCGATAAAAACATGATGTTCAAAACACGACAGGAGCTGTATGACATTATCTGCGATTGTGTTTTTTTTTATGGACTCTTATTCAGCCTTTTGATTATGTGCCAATCTCAGATTTTTTTTTCTCAGGGAAATGTCAACTCATTTTTTATCAATAATATGATAGTTTCAAATAAAGGCTCCACCAATTCAGTTTTTCTATGATTTTGTTGATATCGCCAGTCTAAACTCAAATAACGGCTGCTAAAGTCTAACGGCCTTATTTATATTTATTTTGATTTAATGCCAAGTTTTGATGCCTTGGCCCTACTGTGCAGCTATTCAACACGACTGCTAAAAATCGATATGCAAGAGGGGGAGTTCCTTAGCATCAGTTGACAACCCTCTGGCATCCACCCCCACCACCAGCCAGCTGACAAACGAATGATGACTGACCGTTATGGGAACATTCAGTTTGTCATATATGTACCTAACGAAGCTATCAAATCGTTGCCTTAAATGAAAAAACTTACCATAAAGTAAACTTCTTCACATATGAGACATGGAATTCCAACGCTATGTATTGATGAAATGAATCATCCTATGCATATTGTGTCATAAAGGGAGTTGAAGTCCATTTAAGGAAGTTTTCATAATTCGTTTTCATGTGTTGAATAAGTGGTAACTGATAAACTCTGTGATTTTCAAATAGCTGTCTTATGTTAAGGTTATGTGTGTCTTGATTGTGTTCGGATGTCTTCTTATTCAACTTTTGACTAAACGCACATGTCACTCAAAATATACAGGGTGTTTATTAATTGAATGTCGATACTTGAGGGTGATAATCCTTGGATGATTTTAAGACAAAAAGCTAGATTATAAGATACAGGGTGTTGAGGTTTAAAAAAAAATATTTTTTTTATCATTACTTTGATACTATTCCAGATATATTTTTGAGATTTGGTACACGTCTTCTTTGCATCAATATGCATGGGAATGTAAGAGAGGGCGCCACTGATTTAAAAATTTTGGAAGACTGCAGTGTGTCAATGCAATTAAGTAGATATATTTTTTTAAGCGAGAACCATGCGCCGGACAAAAAAAAATCAAGGGAACAAATTGGCTCAGAAATAAATGAAGATTTCAAAAATAATTTTAATTTTGAAATGAACCAGTGGCGTACAAGTTTTTTCTCCAAAAATATTGAGTGCAAAACTCGTACGGACGCCACTGGTAAAAATAATGGAATTGTTTGAACATCACAAAATGCATATTGATGCATAGACGACGCGTACCAAATTTCATAAAGATATCTGGAATAGTATAAGAGTAATTATAAAAAAATCATTTATTTTTCAAAATTTCGACACCCTGTATCTTGAAAATTAGGCTCTTGCGGACCTATGTCCATATGAACATTTTGTCTTAAAATCATTCAAGGATTATCACCCTTAAGTATCGGCATTCAATTAATAAACACCCTGTATAGGAAACTTAAATGGGAGTCAATGTAAGTGAAGTTTAAGGCAACCATTTAATCAAGCTGGATTTGTTTAGAGGACTACCCATTGGATGACGCTAGAGACGGAGGTTTTCCTTAACAACGGTTGCCATAAATAACCGAACCCTAACCGTCATTGTCATTTCACGTTTAATTTGAATTTTGTGATGAACGTTTTCATATTTCAGTAGATCATCTTGAAATTTGTGCTTGAACTATAATGTAGGCTTATCGTGAGTTCATTAGAAATGTGTTGTCCCTGGATGTGTGCATATTTTCAACAAAACAAATCCTTTCCAATTAAATATTTTCAACTGTTTTAAAAAAATTGGTAAAGCAAGTTGATAATCCGATTTATCTCCTATACACTTTGTGATTTGCATTTTATAGGTACAACATTCGAAATTTATTTTAAATATTCATTCACATGGCTTATCAAAAGTTATATACATACTTATTTTTTCAATTTATCGTATGGCGTAGACAGGAGATCCTAGGATTGACTGACTGCCAGTATGTGCTAGTTCATTTGGCGATATTCAGGGTGCACCACGAGGAGGCGAACTAGCTTTTGCACCACATATACATACTGAAAAATATGCATAAATTGTATTTGTCCAGGACATAATCTTAAGACATCATATATTGAACGTTTGTGAAAAATAGCTATGCATTTTTTCAGTATAATTTTTGATACACCATGTGAGTAAATATTTTATTATAATTTCGAACGTGGTATAAATCCTATGCGATAAAACATATTTCTTTACGAAATACGAAGGTTTGGAGACAGCATCTCCATCTATTGGTGGTGATGAGAAACCTACTATCAAGAACTAACATACGTAGTATTCACATGATGTAGAAAACTTGAAAAAGTATTTGCCACAATTTCAAGAATAAACGTTTATATCCCACACAGTAGCACCACTGCAGTTGAGTACTGCCAACGTTTTTTATAACAAAAAGCCCAAAGGCTAGGGGTTGCGAAATACATGCATTTCTCTCCCACAGATCCATCCGCAGACGCGTTTCGCTGTATCACAGCTCATCAGTGCTACTTTATCCTAGCAGTTTTTGACTGTGTTCACCCAAGCCCACTCATTCAGGGCCTCGGAGATCAGTTGTTTACTCAGGCCCAGGTATGGTACTGGACCGGGCTGGGGTGATGAAGAGCCTAGTCTGGCTAGCTCGTCCGCGCGTTCGTTTCCGAAAATGCGCTAGTTTGGGTTAGTTTGTTACAAACTCGTCCGGACCAATGCAATTCTATACAAATGATGTTGTGGAATCAATTTTTCTCAGAAATACAGTACTTCTTCTCTAAAAGATCTACTCTATCTGAAGCCTCAAGCCACATAACTGCTCTAAAATATTTTCCACGACATTTTATCATTTGAATCACGACTGATTGGTCGATTAGGAGTACTTACTAGGACACAGGACTGAATAAACACAGGGTATTGCCACCAAGAGGGGGTGGACGATTGTGAGAAAATGGGGAGAAATTTGAATAATTTTTTTTTTTGGTACATTATAGTTCGTCGAAAAGGCTATGTTTTAACAATATATCCATAGTACAGGGTGTCCCAAAAAGTGTGTGGCAAACTAAACTGTTATGTTTTTAAATGGGACACCCTGTATGTGAGAACTCTAGTAATGTCTCCCATCTCGTACGATTATTTTGATATGAGGTTTGTTGGGTCTAAAACTTATAATAAAGGAATATGAGGCGATCAAAGTTGGAAAAGGACTCATAGTTGGGCCATTTTTCAAGTGAAATAGATAAAAGTATCGAAACACCAACTGACACATAAAACATCACTTATCCTTGAACACTCACATACTCTTTGAATAAAATTATTTGTTATTATACAGGGTGGTCAAGTTTTGCAAACACGACCTGTACACATTTTTTTTTTTAAATGGAACACCCTGTATTATATTTCCATTTTGAAGATAACATCATAATCTTTCCAAAAACACCATACATCATACTTTTCTGAACAATAGTTTTTTCGGAAATCACCCACGAATACAAAGTTTGCTCATTGTACAACAAAAATATCACTCAGTTTATAAAACTATAGGTGGCCATGCGTGAAGCCATGACAACATCAGGAATTCGTTTAATAATTAATTAGCAATTAATGATTAATTAGCAAGTAGGTATCCCAAAGTTTTCTTTTTAATTCAAAGTATTGTGGCACTGAAACTTAACTCAAAAATAATGGATTATGCTTGATTATACCACCGAACAAATAACAATGAGACGGCTCACTCTATTGTGAAGCAGCATCAATAGACAGCCCGCCAAAGCATTCTGGAGCACGTCGTTTCCATAGCACAGAACATATGTACCCAATAATTCAAAAACACGAGTTAACAGCGCTTTTCATAATAAACTGATAACTTCGGTCGTTGAACAGACTGGCATTCTCGGACCAAATGGTGTATGGTATTAGGAACTTCGGCACTCCTCGGATCGGTTTCGCGCGCTTGGAAGAGTGATCCTTCTTATTGATATTTGTTCGGTGATTATACGTAGTAGCTTTGACTAGTTGATATATATTTTGTTTCATTCGTGATATTGTCATGCCACATAATTATATAAACTAAGTAAATGATTATGAAACTTTGTATTCGCGGGTGATTTCTGAAAAAACTATTGATCAGAAAGGTATGATGTATGGTATTTTTTGAAAGCTAATGATGTTATCTCTAGAATGGAAATATAATATACAGAGTGTTCCATTTGAAAAAAATGTGTACAGGTCGTGTTTGCAAAACTTGACCACCCTGTATAATAACAAATAATTTTATTCAAAATGAATGTGATTATTGTGTTCAAGGATAAGTAATGTTTTATGGGTCAGTTGGTTTTTCGATACTTTTTTTCCATTTCGCTCAAAAAATACCCCAACTATGAGTCCTTTTTCAACTTTGATCGCCTCCCATTCCATCATTATAAGTTTTAGACCCAACAAACCTGATTTCAAAATGATCGTACGAGATAGGAGAAATAATTAGAATTCTTATAAACAGGGTGTTCCATTTAAAAAAGTACAAGTTTAGTTTGCCACACATTTTTTGGGACACCCTGTACTATGACTATATTTTTAAAACATAGCCTTTTTGACCAACAATAATATACAAAAAAATATTATCCAAATTCCTCACCATTTTTCCACAATCGTTCACCCCATCTTGGTTGCACCACCCTGTATATAGTGCGACATCCAAAACCTCTGTTAATTCATCTAAAGAAAGACTTTCCTCCATCATCTCGGTTAAAACAAAAAGACACTTATATCCGGGCATCCTCACTGCGGCAAAGTAAAATATCTAATAATATTGCACACGGTTTGATTGTGCAAAAATGTACCTTTTTTTGCTCAATTATAATTCAAAAAATCCGTTCGCTCTATAGCAATAATTTGACCAAAACTACAAAAAGACTTGTACTACATGACAGTCGGACGATACACGGTCACCGTGACAATAACATCGGTCCCCGTACTTGTTGCCAATCGTGTATATGTCGAATCCAGAGAACTAGTGGTAGGAGAACAAGGTTGACATCTGCGCGGACTTGGAAAAACGAAGAAAATTGAAAGCTGCCATTTTCTAATCACCTATACGAGGGTCGATCAAAAAATTCTATTTTGACCACAGGCGTATGTAAAAGTACACAAAGATGTGATTTTGGAGATACGTGGTCGGTAAAATTGGAGAAAATTTGTCCACTTTAGGAGTCGAGCACGCCACTTACTTCTGGAAATATTCTAAAAAACAACTTTGTTTTTATTTTATCATTTAAAAATATAAGAAAATTGGAGAGACAACGGGAAAGTCTCTTCATTTCTCCAAAAGGCGTATTTTGATTTTGAAATTGAAAAAAACTGGGAAGAAATCATTATACCTGTGATCAAAAATTATGTTTTATTTACCAACCGAAATGATAATTTTTTAAAAATCACACAAAAGTTGATCAAAATAGGTAGAAAGCAAGAAACCCCCGAATATTTTCAAATGGGATTTAACAAATAAGTGAGTACCTACCAATTCTTGATACCTACCTAGTTGTTGTTGATATAGGCCCAACGATTTAGGAAAAGATAAATACTTGATATCATAACATAAAGATATAATTTTTCACCTCCTGAGATCATAAAACATTTTCCTTTAAAATGTTTTTATTTCTGAACCACGAGTTTACTCGCCTTCCTATCAAGTCAAATTAATCATGGGAGATCTGCAAAAGTGTAAACTCTATGGAAATTAGTTGAGTTTCACCTGACAACAGTTTTATCTTGAAAAGGAAGCTTTCTCAGCTTTCTGTTATTTAAATAACGTTTCTGGGAACAACCCGAACACTAGTCGACCAATAATGTTTTGATCATATTAATTCACGATTTATCACACAAAATGACAAAATACAGTGGTTAAAATGCTTACGTTTTCAGAAGATCCTGAAAATCGTAACATACATTCATAACCGCAATTATTGCCATATTGCCAAGCATTCAAACTAAGCAAAACCAGACAACGTTGCCGGACTTGACAATTTTCATAAGATTCACTTTGATATAAACATATTGACAAAAACAAATGAATAGTTATTATTATGCATGTTATTTCCGAGAAACCATCTTCAACTTTTTTTATAGTCTAGCAAATTCGCTCTACGCCTATTGAAGTATTATTTTAGTTCTTATCTCAATGACATATCACACTGCACATTCATTTGACGTTTCGTACCACTAAAGCCATCATCAGTATGAATTTTGACTTTATTGTTTTAACGCTTGATGTTAGCTATAGTAACAAAACGTATCGAGTTTTGCATTTAGAATTGCTTGCAAAATCTTCGCCAGAATTCAGACAAGGTTGTTAAGAAAAAATAACTTTTTTCGAAATTTCAGCTTGACCCTTCTGAATAACATTTTATTACAAAATTATCGTTAAAGGAGTTTTTGGATATTCCACATGCAGAAACGCTTCACGGTTTTAAATTTGAAAATTGCCCAATAACTTTTTGAGGTCCTTCTATTAATCATAGAGACTAGAGAGCGATGGAAAATTCATATTTTTGTTATGTAAAGAGAGCTTTTCTAAAAAATATTCTTTCAAACCGGTCTGTTTTCAATTAAATACCTGATTGTCGTCATTCATAATGAAAAACACTGTATACTTAGCAACTAGTCAAGACATAATCTCGAAAAAAGTTTACATCGTTTGAGTTATTTTAAAAATGATTATAAATGATAACCTCTATAGTGTGATTTTCTTCTTTCAGGTGTAACAACTCGTTTACAGCGAGAGCAGCAGCAACTGCAACGCACAGAGGGATCTTCACGTTCTTCTGATGCGTCAACAACTCTGGGCATTTTAGCTGATTCTCACAATTCGGGCATTCATTCTTCAACTTCTCCACCGTTACCCATCTCTCCTAGTCCACTAGATATAGGTGCGGTTACTACTACAAGTACGGTGACGACGTCAACTCCAGTGCCCTCTAGTATTGCAACATCGACGTCTATAACTTCAACCGAGTGGAGTAGTACGGATAATTTAATATTTCAACAGGTAAAATTTTCCAGCCTATGAAAAGTTAAATATTAGCATAGTTCCAAGTCGCTATACAGTCCAAGAACTAGTGAATTCCAGTGGCCCACATCATTTTTGACAAGTTAAAAATTTGTCGAAATAGACAAATGATGAATAATTGATTTACTGGAAAAAACTCATGCCTTGTTGAAACTACCCTATTGTTTTATACACTGTAGTCCCACGATGCAAGACAACTTTTGTTATTTCTGACGAAGCACACCTTATATTATTGTATAATTGAGAAAATGAGAAACTGTTTTTTTGAACTTTCTTCGTTTGTGAGATAAGAATTTTGCTAGGCCTTAAATGGTTTTCGTTTGTGAGACGTCAAATGAAATGAAACCACAGTATAAACACTAACCAGTAATATATCTCGTGACGTAGCTTATATTTGAGCTGGTGACCTTCATGACTGTTCTCCCAACCGACGACGGTAGCAGTGCAGTCCCGTCCGTTTTTTATATGACAAAAATAAACCTATACCTACCTATTTAATATGAGACGCCTATGGTTGCTATGGATACAATGAAAAATAGTGAAAATTTGACAAGCGGGCTCAATCAAGGTTACCGGTTACTCGGGCGATTTATGAATGAATAACACTGGAGATATACTACTGGTTAGTGTATATACTGGGGCGAGTTCAGAAACGTCACACCCGGTGCGAGTATGATCCAAATGTCAAACCCTAACCGTTCAGATATGGCAAGCCGTTTTGCTTTTCATTCAACCCTGCTCATAAAGTATCATAAAAGCTGTTTGTTTGACACTTTATAAACACAGATGAATAAAAAGTAAAACGACTTGCCGTATCTGGAGGGTTAGTGTTTGACACTTGGATCACACTCACACCGGGTGTGACGTTTTCTGTACTCGCCCCTGTGATGAAACTGCGATTGTCAACCTGGTGACAAAAATATGATGATGTTAACTTTTCTAATTTTATTTCTGCGCTATAGGAAAAGTAGGAGAATTGCTTTGAATGCATTTTTCTAATACCAAGTGGAAATGGTATGCTTTATTGAAATGTCAAAGTGAAATCAGAATGTTCATAAGTTGTTATTGTGGATCTGTCAATGCATATGTGAGATATGATTATCGAAATAATTCAGAAATCAATCCGTGTGACATCCAGATGATCTTTAAACCTATCATTAACAATATTAGTAAGGAGTTGAATTAAATTTGTTTTCGAATTGGCGGCTTATGAATTGACAGATCATTTTTTATTCATTAACATTCAATTCACCAAATTTCGATTGGCTGCCCAAAAAATAGTATACCTACACATCGAATTGACCATTCTCATCCAAGCAATGAACGGCAAATGAACTTTATAATTTAAGCAAAATCTAAATCAACATCATAACAAACCGTAGATAAACGGCGCAAAATATCGGTTAATCTAACCTTCAAATCCAGTCAAAATTTCACTTGTAATGTCTGCTTGCAGTCTGCAAGCAGAAACTTGACATCGGCTTGAGCGTGACTTTGAACACAAATTCTATGTTGGTAGTAACATATGATTCCCGTTTGGCAAGCGGAAATTTGATAGTTCAACTTCAAAGTGAGATTGAATGTAGCTCAGGTATTATGATGCACATACAATGATGTGTTCCATCCAAAAAAAATCCTGTACTTGTATTATTTTACTGAGAATTTGAGTATGAGTCATACAACAACCCACTGTACGCTTCTACACTAGATAAGACCTACATTATTTATTTAGTTCCGATTTTACGGCGAATGACAGTGTTTTTTTTTTGTGCATTCGAAAAGTTTGGAAAACAATATCTTCGTATTCTTAATTTTTACATCCCGAAAAGCACGTAATATTCAAGGTACTAATTTTGCAATTTGTATGTACATATCCTTGTGTCATTTCACTTTCTTTTTTTTTTTCTATAAAGCCACAGCCATATTTTCAAATGAAACATTTTTTTCACGACGCTTATTATGTTGATCATAGTAATATCGTATTACGATCTACATGTGATTTTTTTTCATATGGTACCTCAAAAGTATATTTTTAGAGAAAACAATTTCTTATCGTTTATATTCGGTATTCTAGCCTCCGAGCCCCTGAATATTATTACCCTATTTCACATTTCCAAACTGTTTAACAATAAATATAATTTCGTTTTATGTATTCCGAGTAATTTTCAGAACTTCACTCGAAATTGTAATTAAAAAAAAAAATGTCAAATGAATTCTTCAAAAATGGGTAATTTTTGCCAAGTTCACAATTTTATGGCTAGACTATCTTTTGCGCAATAATTATGAAATTTTCTGGAAATTCACAATTTTCCCCCTCTTTCCCATTTTTATCACAAGTATCAAAAAAAAAAGTTTCATTTTTAACTTTAAACGTGACAAAAGGGCATCAAACAATGTTTTGAAAAAAATCGCCGGGACACTCATAAACAAACAAATGGATTCTCAAATGCACCGTTACTTTTTTGTTAACTGATGCAGAAGTAGAGTTTTATCAAATTCAAGCTCCCATACACTTTTGGCCAATACTGTAGATCTTAGGATATTCATATTAAAGGAAGTCACATCTATATCATAATGTGCAGCTGGAATATGGATGAAAGTTAGAAATCAAGAAATCCGTTTGTTACCATGGGACCTACGCACATTTTTGAATATTATACTCGTGATTTTACTTTTAATAGGATACACCACAAGTTACATTTTCAAAGCTTTTCCCTGTCACTTAATTTTCTGATCTTTTTCATTATTATTTTATTCTACTGTACGCCCATCATTCCCAAATTGCCTGTCTTTCTACTTTGATTATTTGCTTTTTTTATTGATAGTTCGTTTTGATTATCACGACCAATTTTTTTCTCAGGTGTCAAAAAAATGGATTGCTGTCAATCTGTTTTCATCCCATCCTAAATCAAACTTCCCACCTGATCTCCTACAGGACATATTTTACAAGATACTACTTACTTAGTGGGATAATACGTACACTCTTTTTTGTTCTTATTCGAAGTTAATAATGGTTTCCACTGAATTCCTTTTGATCTGGTTAATTCACCAATATAGACCCTGAAATAGCGTTGATGTGATCTTCTTACTATCAAAATGAATGGACGGAGATGTGAGTATTAGTCCTTGACAATGCTTGCCATTTTGAAAAAAAGGGAAGGAAAATTCTCCAATTACTTCCAAAATTGTTAGAAACATTTAGAGAGATTGGCTATGTAGCTTCACCTACATTCTTCATTAGCTGTGGCCACATGTACAGGGTTTTTCTTTTGAATTTGCCACCCCTTTAGAAGCTCTATTCCAAGAGATACCAAATGTTCAAATGAAAGTTTCATGATTTTTCTTGAAGATTTTATGATAACTCGAGCGAAAAAACAGATCACCATTTGAAATCGGAAACATTTCGAGATGTATATATTTTTTTTAAATTGAATGCCCAATATCTTATTACAGATTTAAGATCTCCTCATTTTCAGAAGAGTGTTCGTGCTGAGTGATGTAAGTGCAAAAAATTAAAATCTCGAGAAATGACGGAAAACGGTTTTTTGTCAAATATAAAACTAATGTTCACTTTTATATTGAAAAACGGCTTTATTAACGGAGAAAGAGATACAGTTGATCATTTTTCAACCAATTAGAAATCAAATAACTTGATACCGGAAAATAAATTGAAAAAAAATGGAAATGATCAGCGTCCACATTATACGATTAAACATCTAAGATATAAGTTAAAAAAAACAATTACATTTACAGGTGATCTGAAACAGAAAAATCTGTTGATATCCAGTACAAAATAATATTGTGGCCTTAAATTCTTAGGAATAATCTGTTACCAAATCGTACTTATCTCACTTTTTGGAACAGACCTTCCAGGCTTTTGCAGCTTGGATTTTTGTGTAACATAATTTGCTTTTTTTCTTTGTGTTTCTGGAACTTTAACTTACCTTGGACGCATATTTGAACACAGTTTTGAACCTACCACATTACAATTGGCACCTAAATGTTTTACTGGGACATTGGCACTGGCACATAGACCATATTGATGAAAGAAAAAGGAAAACTCATATTTTGGCACTCAAATCACTTAGCAGGAACACTCTTCATATACAGTGTTTAGAGGAAACTCAGTGCATTTGATATTCGGTTCCAGATTTGCGATCGGTCAATTAGTTTTGGAAATATCGTCGAAAAACCGAAAATTGCGGATTTTGTTTTTCGCCAGTGAATCCGAAACGGCTAATTGGACAGCTATGAAAATGTGACATTATCTGGACACTTTTTTAAGACGAATAAAATGGTGTGTATGACATGTCTCAATCGCCTTTTGTTTTTCCGCAACCCGACTCAACTTTCATTTTTCTAATGGCCGCCATATTGGATTTTTTGATTTTTGGAAAGAGTGTAAAATTTCCAGTCTAGTGATGTCCCACAAGTCCATAAAAGACTTAAGTATCATCGAAATATCACATTTCGTAGCTGGGACTCAATCTTTTCTAAGGAGGCCATGATTTATTTGTCGCAAAACATCATTAATAGGTACTGTATCAACCTAAGGTCACCTTATTTGGTGTGCAGCGAACGTGTTAAACTCATTGAATTTTCAATAGAACATGGACGTAAATAATGACTTCTCAACGAGTCTATGAGTGTATTGAATAAAAAGTCAGAAAAATCATTGTTTATTCGATCAACACTTAAGCTTTTGAATGACTTACAGGTAGATACAAATATATTGAAAATGAAAATACTGTAGTGTGTTCTCAACTGTCTCGGTATTTATTTACAAGTTTGCAAAATGACGTCCATTTGCATCGAGGCATTTTTGACAATTAGTAACTGTTTTTCGTACAACCCTCGCAAATATGTTTCTGTTGATATTTGTAAATGTGTCAAAAACTCTTTGTCTCAGGATTTCTGTAGTCGCAGGAGGATCAAATTCATAGACCTCATTCTTTGTATGACCCCAGAGATAAAAATCCAAGGGCAAATTATTGAACGACATGTCAGAGTCTCCTAGGATCTTGCTTATAAACCAGTTTTCTGTCAAATAAATCATGGCCTCCTCAGAAAAGATTGAGTCCTAACTACGAAATGTGATATTCCGAAGATACCTGAATCTTTTATGCACTTGTGAGACATCACAAGACTGGAAATTTTACACTCTTTCCAAAAATCGAAAAATCCAATATGGCGGCCATATGAAAAATGAAAGTTGAGGCGGGTTGCGGGAAAACAAAAGACGATTGAGACATGTCATACACACCATTTTATTCGTCTCAAAAAAGTGTCCCGATAATGTCACATTTTCATAGCTGTCCAATTAGCCGTTTCGGATTTACTGGCAAAAAACAAAATCCGCCATTTTCGGTTTTTCGCCGATATTTCCAAAACCAATTTATCGATCGCAAATCTGAAACCGGATATCGAATGCACTAAGTTTCCTCTAAAACTTTCTCCATTTAACCTTTGCTGTAGGTATAATAGGAGCCAAGATCCCTGTATAGAGAAGCGAATCTGGGACACACTGTTTAATTTGTCAATATTTGGACTAGCCGTTTTTGAGCTATGTCACTTTAATAAACAGACGAATAATGCTATGAATTATCGCGGCTGCTATGAATGACCAAGGAAATCAACTCTTTTTTTCCATGGGTTCTCGTGGTTGTTGCGATAAGTTATTGCATTATTCCCCGCATTGAGACTATACACCTAGTTTGTTAAAGTCAAATAAAACAAAAACGGCTAATTCAAACATAGGCAAATTATTTATTTTTTAAAAGCGAAATATGAGAAGATCTTGAATCTCTAGTAAAATATAGGGCATTCCATTTGAAAAAATGCAAGTTCTCAAAATTTTAATGATTTGCAATAGTGGTGATCTTCAGGAAAAATCATGAAACTTTCATTTGTAATTTTTTTTTAATCTCTTTAAATAGAGTCTCTGAAGGAGTGGGGTCTCTGAAGGGGTGGCAAATTATAAGGAAATTCCCCTTCCCCCTACTAAAACTGAAATCTTTATCACAGTTTCCTCTTCTTTATCAAAGAGATGGTGACTTTTTATAGGGCGAAAAAGTCGGACATACTACTTTTTCCGCGATTAGTTTTCAATTTCAACTTTATCAAATTTTAAGTGAAAATGAAATGTGCAGTGGATTCATTCTCAAGTTTTTTTCCCTTGATATGGATAAACCTTTTTTCAGTGGATCTTGTCTATAAAGTTACACGGAAAATACCTGTATCTTTTTAGCTGCTCCCTTTCACTACCTTTGGTTGAATCTGATATATCAACATCACACCACACCATATGATATCACATTCCATGTGTTGACATCGCATTGTGCTCACAAAATCTTCCATTTAGCCCAAGAGCCCAAAAATGCGCATCACTGTACAGCGTACTTTTATTTCAAGATCTTCAAACATTAAAACAAATTAGTTTCATGAACAAATGCATTTCGCCAAATTTCAATAATCTAGAGAAAATAGTCATCCGTACAATTTTGAAGTAAAAGATATTATAAATATAAAAAAAAATTAGCAATGTTTCTATTTTAGGCCGCTACTTGTACTCCAGATACCACGACTATCTCGACGGTGTCTGGTCCTGTGATTTCGACAACTGTTTCCTCTTTGTCAGATGATAAACAAACGATGAGTACCTCAACCTTGTTGTCGTCAGTGGTACCGAGTGCAATCTCGTCAACGGGTAGCACAATGACGGAGATAACTCATTGCGATAACACCGAAGAAGAGAACGCTCTCAAAGAGGACACAGACAAATACGACTTCAAGTATTTTGAAGAATTTAATAGCAGGTATTGCAGATGAAGTTTTTTGAATGTAATATTTAATATTTCACACCACTATGGCTGGGTGAATTGGATATTTTTACAGTCGAATCCTAACACGCTATTTTCAACAAGATTGTATTCGGAATTCACTGAAATAATCGAAACATTGGGTATTGTCTTCAAACTTGTCAAAATAACGTTTCTTTTGGTTTTGTTGACATGTCGCCAGTTTTTCTGATTTGTTTCCTCAATGCATTTTGACATTATAAGACTTCTCTCTCCGCTCTCCTCTGAAATCAGAGTTGCCTATGGTTGGCAACGCCATGTGGCCGGTATCCCCTAGACCAAGGGATCACTGTAGGCCTTCGAATTTAACCAATTGGATACAGCAAATATACAAAATATCAGCTGTACAAATCCTGGTCAAAATATCTATGGGTGAAGCGTGGAAAAAAGAAAAGATATTCAGTCATCAATATTTATAATATTGGATACAAATACTTGAGGTGCACAATAAGTCGTTACCGAGCAGTCAACCAGTCAGTCACTATACCAAGTGATAAGTCATTGTCCACGATTTTCATGATACCAAGAAAATACAAATATACTCTTAAAAAGTTCTATTCATTTAACGTAATCAGTAGAGGAAATTAATTCAAACCGTATGTTCAAGTATCTAGATACCGAGTTGTAGTGTGCGTTTCTTCAATATCCGTCCCTCCAACTTTTTAACAGTTTAATATATTAGAACGAAAGTTTTATCCGCAATATGTGATCACGTTCTGCATTTTTGACAGATCAGTAACACTTGAAAATTTCAAAATGACAGCTGCTTCCATTTTCAAAAAAATACCGACCTAAAATTGTAGCATTAGAAAGTGACAGCGACTTCTAGCTTTCAGAGGCTATAATGCTGAAAAGATATTTCAAACGAGGTACAACTCACCACATCTGATATGAAAAGGTGTCAAGGTACATGACCATTTTCATTAGTTAGTTGGCAGTGGAGCTGAAATATAACTAAATGAGCATCGACCTTGTTCTGCTGTTTCCACGCCCTTCAATTATAATGCAAGCTCCGCCTTCCCGTCTAAAAGACGGCACCAGCGCCGGTAAAAAGTTAAAGTGGATATTCGCTCTTTTCATTGGCTTATCTTGTTTTTATTTTTTTCTTATTCATAATTGGTAACTATTTGTATTTTCTTTATCTGTTGTTTCCTTTTTTCTTGAAATTGTACTTTACACGCAAAGAAATCCCGATACCAGCAATTTTGCTGAACAGGGTTTTGAAATATAAGTGATATTTTGTATTCATTCTTTGTTTGTAGCAATAGATGAATTTTACTATTTTTTGTATTGATCATTCTCATTGTATGGTATTGATGAATTGACAACTGGATAATTATTTCTAATAAAAAACTGAACAGAACTGAATGCTATAATTGCAAGAAGAGTTTTTTTTGAAGTTTTCTAAGCAGAAGGAAGGTTAAGTGAAAACTAAAAATTTCAAATGTAATAAATTCATTACATGGGGTATTCCGCCTTCATACCATAGTCACTTCATGAAGCGTCGGCATATTATGTAACAACATGAATGTTCACAATATGTCCGGGCTTTTCATGAACAGACGTTATGTTATAATTCTGTGTAATCACGGCGCATTGTGTATTACATTATCTGACTAAACTGAGAGGTCGGCACTTCATGAAGCATCAAAATCTCTGCTGGACAGCTAGATCGTGTTCGTGTTCGATTTGCTTATCAACGTCCAATTATAGTCTAGCAAGAACGGAATTATCGGCTGTCGACCGTGTTGCGAATTCACGTACATCACTCAAAATATGTATTATTTGTGTTTAATGTTGAAACTGAACAACTCGTTCTTTACTGACATAGAAAACGCAACACCCATTTATCTTCCATAAGAGTCAATGTTAACATGCTCTCATACAAATAGAAGCTTTCGGTTCAAGTCCAAAATTAAAACGTTCAAAATGAATGAAGCTACGATGATTTGGCACAAAAAGGTCGTTTTTTTATTTGTATACTCCACAGTTTGTTTCAAAATTTTGGAGCCAAACTGTTAATTCGATATGCATCGAGTGAAACGTCCTGAAACTTCATAACACTCTGTGGAGTATAAAAATGAAAAATTACTTTTTTATGGCACATTTTTGAATGCTCATTTTCTTCTGAACATTTTAATTTTTGATTTAGAATGCCAGCTTCTTTTTTCATGAGGGATATTGAACTTTGTATTAGGTTGGGTTAGTTTGTGTTTGGTAAAAAAAGACATCCAGGACAGAGATTATAGGTTTAGTTTTAGTTTGACGATAGACGGACAAGAGTGTGTATGCGACATGGCAACATTGTCGATAGCCGATACTTTTGTTTTTGCTAGATTCTAGATATGGCAAATGCTAGATTCTAGTCAAGAAATAAATCATGCACCCCTGCTCTTCAAAATAACCATAATAATATTGAGGCTCAAAGACGTCGAGTTTTTGATTATTCAAATATCTAATTCTATCTGATTCTGTATAACGTTGCATCCCGCTATCAAGATCACACAGTACATTTGAACACAATATGCCGCATTCTTAGGGCATTACATGAAACTGCCACATTTTCAACTAGGCAGATTCTGAAATACACAATGCACCGTAATTATAACAGCTGTCTATGAAAAGCCCGGGCAGATTGTGTAGACTCATGTTTTTACATTTAATGCCGAAGTTCATAAAGTGACTAGGTTCTCCATGAAGAGAGTTACTTAATACATTATGAGACTACGACATTCAGGGTGTCCGACAAGTATATGGCATTATTTCGGGAGTGTATAGGGGAGGTCAAAATAACCCTAGTTTGTCAGGATTTTTTTTTCTGAAGTGCCTCCTATCCAAGATACACCCTAAAGAAGTACTCATCGATTTATTTTTTTAGCTGTAACTTTTGAAGCGGCTTGTGTAATTTGAAGAAATTTCAATATGTTGTGGACCTAACAAAGGCCTATGATACTGTGCCAATACAGAAACTCTGGCAAGTCCTAGAAAAATCCCCCATAAATAACACAGCAATGAAAGCTATCCAACAACTGTATGAACACTCAACATCAAGAATTAAGATAGGAACTGCTTTGTCGGATTCCTTCGCTGTTACAAAAGGTCTGAGACAGAGATGTTGCCCATCTCCCACACTCTTCAAAATATATTTAAACGAAGTCCTGAGGAACTGGAAAAGAGCGTGCAGTGGAATGGCCATAACATTAAATGAGGACACAACCCTTTATACCCTCCACTTTGCAGACGATCAAGTGGTCATCCTTCAGAATAAGGAGGATCTAGAATTCATGACCCGAAGACTATTTAAACATCATGAAGAATGGGGCATATCGGTTAATAAAACAAAAACTCAGTACCTTCGGGTTGGGGGAGACAAAATGGAGGCTCTTGAATTTGATCAAAAAGAGACCATAGATTTATGCAAAGAATATACCTACCTGAACATCGAATTATGAAAGGAAAACAAGTAATCGGGTGCTTCAACGCCATCCTTTGGTCCAAGAATATCTTTCGTGGACGGAAACACCTCCTATACAATACCGTATTTCTGAGCATAACCTTATATGGGTGCGAAACATGGCAGATTAACAAATCCCTAGAACGTCGATTATTAGCACTCGGAATGGACTTCTTGCGAAGATCTGCTGGCAAGTCAAGACTCGAAAAAAATTAGGAACGAACACATAAGATAGATGATGAGGGTAAACACAACGATATTGGAGGAAATACAGAAACGACAACTAAAATGCTACGTGCACGTCGAAAGAATGGATGAAGAACGTATTCCAAAACAAATATTGAAGTGGGTGCCAGCGGATAGGAAGAGAAGAGGTAGACCAAGACAAACATGGATGAGGAGAATAGAAAGAGCAATGTCTGAACGCAATCTTAGGCCAGGGGAATGGGATGACAGAAGAGGCTGGAAACTTGGAAT